>JAXQQM020059359.1:0-43049 GCA_034641835.2 Pinus albicaulis | reverse complement strand
CCGACCAAAGGAAGGTTCTTTGAATGTTCCTGATTTTTTTGAGGACCCTTTTGGGAGCTGGAAGGATGGAAAGCATATACTAAGGAATGGCTTGGAGGACAGCCTTAGTCATTATTAAACGTCCAGCGAAGTTAAGGGCCCTGCTAGTCCAGCCATTACTACGAGTTTCTAGTTTGGAAAGCAGCTTCTCCCAATGGAGCTTTTGCCAAGGTTTATTGGTGAGAGGGATTCCTAGGTATTTGGAAGGGAGGCACCTTCTTCTGAATCCAATAATTTTCATGGGATGCCTTTGGATAGCAAGGTGAGTGTTGAAGAAGAAGATGGAAGACTTATCTAGATTCAAGTCCATGCCTGAAGCTAGACTAAAAAGAGACATGATTGCTTTGAAACCTCGAGCTTCCTTGACTGTAGGAGTTCCATGGAGCAGGTATCATCCACAAACTGCTGATGAGTAGTGGATGGGCAGTTTGGAAAGGGCTGGAGGCCCTTGATGGAGTTGCTTTCCGTAGCAGATTTGATGACCCTGCTCAAGCCCTCCATCACAATGACAAAGAGAAAAGGGGAGATAGGATCTCCTTGGGGAATGCCTCGAGATGGGGTAAAGGGGGTGGTAGGAGCACCATTAACCAGAATGGAGTAGCTTGGCGTTTTGACCAGAGCCAGAATCCATTTGATCCAACAATGTACGAACCCAAAGGCAACCAAAATAGCCTCAATATACTCCCAACTGACTTTATCATAGTCTTTTGAGAGATCTAGCTGAATTACCATACCTGCTTTTTTCTGGGCTTGAAGAGTGTGAACCATCTCCTGTGCTAGCAAGACATTGTCCATGATCTGCCTCCCTTCTAAATAGCCTGATTGATCTTCTGAGATGATTAAGGGGAGGATGGGCTTTAATCTGTTGGCCATGACTTTAGAGATGATCTTGTAGAGCACATTGCACAGAGCAATAGGTCTGAACTTTGAAGGGGTGTTGGTTGTCTCCTCTTTCGGGATGAGGGTGATGAAAGTGGAGTTAAGGGATTTAAGGATGGAGTTGGATTTGCGGGAATCTTCCACCACCCCCCACACCTCCAGCTAAACAATATCCCAGCAAGTTTTGAAAAAATCTATAGTGAAGCCATCCGGACCTAGTGCCTTACCACTAGGAATTTCCTTCACCACTTCTTCCACTTCCTCCAGGGTGACTGGGCAGTCTAGGGATTTATTTTGGTCCTCAGTAATGAGCTTAGGAATGGAAGTCATGACCTCCCTTCTAACTGCAGTCCTGTCGATTTTTGGTTCCGT
Source organism: Pinus albicaulis (assembly GCA_034641835.2). Lineage (NCBI taxonomy): Eukaryota > Viridiplantae > Streptophyta > Pinopsida > Pinales > Pinaceae > Pinus > Pinus albicaulis. Next base: position 41,759 of record JAXQQM020059359.1, on the reverse strand, counting down.
AGCGATGTGGCTGAAGTGGTCAACAAGGATGGAAGAAATATCCTGATGAGAGCAGAAGGGGTTACCTTGATCAACCATCAATCGGGTAATTTTGTTAGAACATCTGTAGTCTACAGCCGATCAATGAAAAAATTGAATATTATTTTCCCCCTCCCTAAGCCACTGGATGCGAGATTTCTGCTTCCGTAAAATTTCCTCCTGCTGACATCTGTCATTCCATTTTTGCATGAGGATTTGTTCCTCACTGACAGAATCCTGGTTGATGTTACCATTGAGCCACTCAGTATGGATATGAGCTAATTGTTCCTCTAAGGCCTGTTTTTCCTTGAAAATATTGCCAAAGACTTCTTGGTTCCAAGACCGGAGATGAGCCTTGATATGCTTTAACCTAGCTTGCAGCCTGTACATTTTGGTACCGCGGGTATCCAACGGTTCATGCCACCAGTTTTTGATGTTAGTCAAGAACTCTGGATGGCCTAACCAAAAATTTTCAAACCTGAAGGGTCTGTTCTTTGGTGTACCGAGGATGGCAGCGTCCAGGGTGATGGGCCAATGATCCGATCCACCACAAGGGATAATATCCGACTCTACGGAAACCCCATCCAGAAGGATGGCTTCTGCTGTAAGAAAGTGATTTAGTCTGGAGGCAATCTTCCTGTCTCCTCCTCTTTTTTTGTTCCAGGTGTGCAGGCCATTCTTGGGGAGGATGTCCACAAGTTTGGCTGCTTTGATGAAGTTGTTGAAGGCCTCTGCATCCCTGTTTAAAGTTCTTATACCTCCTTTCTTCTCTACCAATGAGGTGATCATGTTAAAATCTCCTCCATAGATGGCTTTAGCAGCTGAATGTCTTTGATGCATCACAGAGAGGTGATCTAACATCAGCAATTTGTCCTCTAATTTTTGGGGGTTGTAGATGTTAGTGCACACATAAGTGCTGGCTTCCCCTATAATTTGCACTTCCAGGGAGATGTACGACCTGGTAGCCTTGGCACTGATTAGATGGATGGAATGGGGATTCCAGAAGGTGGCCAGACCTCCTTCTGAGCCATTCCCTTCTACTTTCATGTAATTCATTCTTTTTCCAATGTTTCTGCTAATTCCTTTAATTTTCAGGCTTGAGCATTTGGTTTCCTGTAAAAAATTCATGTCCAGATTCTCATTTTTAACCTTCTTCCTCAGGAGTCTTTGTTTCCTTTGGTTGTTTATCCCTCTTGCATTCCATGAGAGGATCTTCATGATTAACAATATTTAAGAGGTGAACGTGAAAGCCTCAAGGGTTTTCATCTTACCGGAGTTGAGGAGTAGCTGACCTAGTTCATAGAGTGCTTCATTATTCGTTCTTCGGCCTCTCTTTTTCTTGTGTTTCACATTGTTGTTAGTGTGGCGTAGACCCTGAGCTATGAATGCAATACCCTTAGTGGCTCCATAACCTCTCTTCTGCCCTTGTAGCTCTGCATCCTGCCTTGATAAGAATAAATAATTTACTCTATCTATTTCCTCCTCTGGGATGTGTTCCACTCCTTTCTGCTTCCATTATTCTACCATAGAGTTAAGATCCATGCCTTCCCTTTCGAGGATGTCACTAAGTTCCATATCCTCTGTGCCTATTTCACTGGCTATCATTTTCGCATCTCCTTCAAGGTCCTTTGCTTGATTAGATTCTGGTAACGTTTCCCTTGTCAACACAGTATCGAGACCCTTGTCAGCCTGTGTGGGAATGGCCTGGGCTTGCTACAGTGGGTCTGGTTCTTGTTGAGTTTCAGGTAAGATAGAAACTTCTCCCAGAATCTCAAAGGAGTTGACTGCGCCTTTGAGGGAGGTTGCTGCTTTCTGTTGGGTTTTCCTGTTAGCCCTTTGTCTTCCATTCGGGCAGGTAAAACCTTCCTGATTCTTCACTAAATTTTCTTTGGCTTTCTCAGATGTCTTTTTCGTAGGGCATTCCCTAAACAAATCACCATGTTCATGGCACTTCCGACATTGGAAGGGGATTTGTTCATAATCTATGGCTTGAAAGAAAATCTCATCTCTAAATTCTAACCATAACCCATCATGCAAAGCTCCTGACACATCCATTTCAACACAGATCCGAGCGCAAGAGGTGCACCTTTTTTGAAGGGTAGCCTTTGAAGCTTGGATGAAGGTGCCCAATTTGTTGCCTATTTGCTCCAAGGCTATAGGTCTCTAATAATCTATTGGAAGAAAGAAAAGGCAAATCCAAATAGGTACGTGCGTGAAAGTCTCCTGTTTGGGAGCAAAGTTAGGTTTCCAGGGTCTCATATAGAGTCCAGCTGAGGCATAAAAATAAGGACCGCCATCAAAAATGTGGTCTCTATCCTCCAGGTTTGCGAAGACTACCGTGAAAAAACCTTTGGCACCTAGATGCAGCTTCACATCTCCCTTAGGCTTCCATTGTTATTTAATCCAGAGGCAAAGAGCTTTTTCCGTGGGCCAGAAACCCATAAATTTACATATTACAGAATGGATAGACATGTGGTCACAGTAATCTTGCATTTCAGGGTCAGTGATGATTACCTTTAGACTCTCTTTGGCTTTGGGCTTGCAGCGGCCCAGGTCCTCCTGTTTCTTATTAGTCGTAGCAGATCCCTCCAGCTCCGCACTGAGTTGGGGTTGTGCATCGGTTTCCTTAGTTCCTTTGTCTTTTCTTCCTTCTTCTAGTGAATTTTGTTCGGGAATGGCATCCCCTTTGTCTTTACCATCCAAGATCTTGATGCCATTTGTCCGTTTCTGATAGTGGGTTTCCTTGGTTTGCCCTCCTACCTTTTTTTTCCTGCTCACCTCCTCTTTTTCCACATTAACAGATCCAGAGATCTGCACCCCTTCGAGTGTGGCTTTACCTTTTTCCATCATTACTTGTTTGTATGATGGGGCCCCCTGGACCCCCGCATGTCTCTGTTGGGCCAGGGCCAACCCCCGCCTTCGAAAGACTGCAAACAGGGCACTGCCCTCCACCATAGTTTGTGACAGACTGCCTACAGTTGCAGACCAAACCCTAACCCTCCTGCAGTGCGTTCGCCTCGCCGCCTCTAGTCTCATCATGTCCCTATATCAAGTGCACTCATTTTGTCAATTTGATTACATCCATGCATTACACTTGGCTTTAATCTATCCCCACTAGTTAGTTAAGTGTGGTCCTATTGTGCCAAACCTTCATGTAACAAAATAGGAACCTATCCCAATTGCAATAAACCTAAGCAGAGGAAGCATCCATAGTTAATTTAGATCAAGATAAATTTCAGCTAAATAGGTAAGAATGTTTTACAATGGTTTTCCTTCTACCAATGTTTCCATTTCTTACTAAGTGTTAGAAATAATTATGACTTGTGTTTGTCCATTTACTAGCTCTACATAATGCATTCCTAAGTATTTGAAAGAATGCAACTTGTCTTTTACTACCCATTTTTATTGGGCTTCAATGTCACTTGTCTTTTACTACCGATTTTTATTTGGCTCCCAACTAGTAACCAAAATCAAGCCCCTCTAAGGGGTTCAAACTTATTCTAAAAGTGTAATTCAAAAAGCTCCCTTAAAAAAAAATGAAATTATTTGTCATTTATGAAGGACATCAAATATCATAAAATGTCAAAAGAATGATAAAATTTTCAATAGCCTATTAATATCCTCACTTCAAATGTTTGGTTCACTAATAAACCTTGGTTCATGACACAATACTTGCCTTTCACATCTAAAGGCTAAATTTTTTTATATTCTTTTTTATTCTTATATATCCCTTATATATTGTACATTTCCATAGTGTACCCTTCCACAACATTAAATCCATTACATAGCTCACACCTAGATAAATATCCTACCATTGTGTTGGTCTATGCACTACTTTATGTGTTACTCAATAAAAATTTCTCTAAGAAACGTAGACAATTTGGCTTTATGAATCCCCACTTGAATTCATAACATTATCTAATCCTCACTCATTTTTTTTTGTTTTTGTTTGTCAAGCTGTCTATGATCCTCTAGGCTTGACCTGTGGCTTGAGGAGTCGCGACCCAAGGGCATCTAAACCACCAAATTCACTCGGGGATCGCACTCGGCCTAGGCCAGACCAGCCCTGAGTTGGACTGGTTTTTTAAGCATGTCTCCTCCCCCTAACACAAGTTACAACCATCCCCCATGAGGTTTGATCCTGGGTCACATTGTTGATGAGCCGCATCCTCAATTGGTTTTGCCAATGGGACTTGACTATCCTCACTCTTTTGTTACCCAAATTGATCATTCCCCTTTTCTCAATTCTATGCATCTTTCATATTTTTCACCTTTTTCTTCCTGCTTCTAGCAACATTAACATCAATTTGATCATGCTTCACAAATATTTTGAGAATACCCCATAACTATATTTCCCCTTGCCTCATCCTAAGCCCAAGGTTGAGGAGACATATCCTTTGTAGCATTATTGCTTAGAACAACATTTTCGAAGCTCTATGGGATCATTATGAAGAAAGCTAGGGAAAATGTAATAGAATTTTTATTGTCATCAAATTTATGCGTTAGGGATGATGCTCCAATATCCCACTATTTTGTCATTATCACGTTGTTTGAGAGATAAAATGAACAATTAATATGAAAATAATAAATTTATTCACCTTAACTAGTAATTTTCTTTAGTACCATGTTTCTAAAAATTTGAGAAGCTTCCAATCATAAATATCTTAACATAAATAATAAACAATGAATAAAATCATGTTACATTCCCCTATTCCTATATACATATGACCTAAATAAAATATCTTCATTACTTTTATAATATTTTAATATATTTATAGCCTTTCAAAAAACCCAATATATATTATAAATTTATTTCTCATAAAATATATATAATAAGCATGGTCCCATGGTTAAGAAAAATTTTGATATGCTTAAAATATGAATATCAGATATAGTGCTCAAAATGTATTCTCTTTTAAATGGGTTTTTATCAAATTATTTAATCTTATGGTTGTCTTTAAAGTTTTATGTTTTTTTTTTTTTAATTTTAAAATTAAAAAAATAAAATATACTCAATAGTTATAAATTATTATTAGTATTAACGTATATATAATCAATTAAAAAATTATATTTGAAATTACAATGTAAGCTTAATATTATTTTATATTATCAATTAAAAAATTATATTTGAAATTACAATGTAAGCTTAATATTATTTTATATTATCAATTAAAAAATTATATTTGAAACTACAATATAAACTATTATTTTAAATTTTATTAATATTTATAAATTTAAAATAATAGGGTTAGCTCAATTGGTTGAGTCCCCGTTTGGAAGTACTCCCAGATTGACAGGATCAAATCTCCTAGACGTCCGCGGGGTTAGGTCTCAGTGTTAGGCACATAGGGCTATGAAAAAAACAAAAAATGAATACTTATAAATTTTATTAATACTTAATATATTATGTATGTTATTTTTTAAATTTTGATATTTTAAATTAATTAGGAGAATAATATTATGTTTGGTTTTATTTTTAAAATTTTGATACTTCAAATTAATTAGAAGGATAATATTATGTTTGGTTTTCTTCCTTTTTGAAGTGTATTTTCAAGTACAAATATATATTCTCGTTGAATGAATGTATATTGCATATTCTTTACCTTTAGATGCTCAGCTTATATTATAGTTGAATGAATGTATATCCTTTACCTCGGGTTCCGAGTGTGTTTTATGTTTTTTGTGAGAAGGATTACTGGTAAAAGCCAACTTTAGGGATAAAAATTACCACATAGGGTCTGAAGATCTCATCTTTACCTTTAGATGCTCAGCTTATATTATAGTTGAATGAATGTATATCCTTTACCTCGGGTTCCGAGTGTGTTTTATGTTTTTTGTGAGAAGGATTACTGGTAAAAGCCAACTTTAGGGATAAAAATTACCACATAGGGTCTGAAGATCTCACATGAAGTGTTAAGATCTCACATAATCCTTTTAGTAACATCAATTAAATAAATCATTTTGCCATGCAACAAAAAAAATTAACCCAAACACTACAAAAGCATTCATTCAAATTTATTAACTACTGCACCCTTCTTTTTCTTGAAGATTAGTAATTCAAATTTATTAACTGCTGGCCACAGATTTATATTTCCATATTTCCAAAAGCATTTATTCAAATTTATTAACTACTGCACCCTGTTTTTTTTTTCTTAAAGATTAGTAATTCAAATTTATCAACTGCGAGCCACAGATTTTTTTCGTGTTGAAATCTATCATACTGTTAAGTTTTTGCTTTTGTTAAGCCATCTGGACAGGATAGGCTTTCTGCTTTTATAGATTTCCTATTAAACGCTGGACTTTTCACACCCAAACAATGTACAAATGCGTGGAAAGCAATTATTGGAACAGAGAGGTTTGAAAAAATACCGCTTGTCTTGTCTTTTACTGCAAATGGGCTGCCAGCTGATTTTCTTCCATCAATCATCATACCGTTAAACTTTTGTCTTTTAGGCATCTGATTTGGTAGTGAATAGATTTTTGTTTTTGAAATGAAATTTTAATGTTCACGATATTAAAAATAGCTTATAAGATTATGAGTTTTTTGTTTTTAGTTTTTTGTATTTTAGTGTTTTTCTTATTTGAATTGATAACGGGTTGGCTCAATCTTTCAGCAATCTCGTTGTTGAAAAGACAAAGTCAAGAAACTGATGCTAACATATTCTCATAATTTTCTCTAATATTTTTGAATATATCCAATTCCACTGTCCAAAAAATATAAAATATACATAATCATTTTGAAAAACATCTATTAACTCTACCAACTATGCCCAATATAAAAAAAAGATGCTATTGTCTTTTTACTGCCATTTGGCTGCCGTTAGATCTTTCTTTTTAAATCAGCAGTCTTAATTATTTGCCTTTTTTGCGAGAGCATTTCTGCTTTTATAGTTTTACAATTAAACACCGACACCAACATTTGTGAAAGATCCAAACAATGTACGAATACCTTGAAAGGATTTATAGGTCCCACAGAATATGCCAAGTGTTTAAGAAAATGCTGCTTGTCTTTTACTGCCCACTTCATTTGGCTGCCAGTTTATCTTTCTGGCTTCCTTAACTTTATGTTTTTTCAAGTTCGCAGAGTCTTGATACTTAGACTTTATTCTTTTACGCTGTAGTTTAACTAGACTGTTTTTTCACTTCGAAAATTATGGAAATTTCGGTAAGATTTTAAGAAAATTCGGCAGGGATTTTTGTAAATCCATGTTATAACTATCAAACTTTAATATTTTGGGTGCCTTGAAGGTTTTTGATGGTGCTGAGTCCATTTTCACCATCAAAATCACGATTCAAACACTATTGCTGTAAGATTTCTTAAATTTTTTTGGCCCAAATTCAGGCCAATTTTGACCATACAGACAATTCCTCCATCTCGTTGGACAACTCCATTCTTTTACAATCAAACGTCGGAGCTTTGAACAACAAACAATGTACAAATGCCCACAAATGCCTTGAAAGTAATGATTACAGCTCTGTGCTATACTTACCATAAATGTATTGTTGTTTGGGATGGGACAAGTTTGACCTGGGTAAGCTTTCATGGTTGAAATTATGGCACGAGATCCAGTAAATAGGCAATATATGTGTGCTGGGATACGGGCTTCATGCATGTCTGTATCTCATTTGGTCGGTGAAGAAATTATTATTATTCATTTATGGAAGAAAGATGAGATCAAGTAGTAATTTAAATATTGTTGTGGGGATTAGAATTTTAATTTTTATATATCACTCAATATTGTATGTATTATATGTTTTATAGCGATTTTTGGTATATTTTTTAGTTTATTTCGCTAGGAATTTGGCATGGATGTGTTGGAATCATAAATTTGAATTGTTAATTCTCCATAATCTAAGTGAGTCTTGAGTATTGGAATCATAAGTTTGAATTGTTAATTCTCCATAATCTAAGTGTGTCACAAGTTTCAAAAAACTACAAAAGAAGAGAGCTTGATCACAAAGATCATTTTGTAGCCTTAAAGGCAGATATTGCAACATATTCTCAGCTAGGTGAAGTCATTATAGTGGGTGATTTCAATGCTAGGAGTGCAAGTGAGCAAGATAGAATTCTTTTTTGTGAAAAAGATTGCGACCCTATTTGGCTTACATAAGAGAGTATCATCAATGGGAAAGAATTTCAGAGGACAAGGGCTGCGATCTCTTTGGTGAACAATTGCTTACTCTATGTGGGGCTTTCAATTTAGTCATTTGTAATGTTTTGACTAGATGGGAAAAGTCTGGTAATTTCACTTGCAATACTTACAATGAAGCAAGTGTAATAGGCTATGTAATTTGCTCACATAGTCTGTGTGAGAAAATTGAGGAAGTCTTGATTGGAGATCAACTTTGGGACTTAAAATCAGATCACAAGCCAATTTATCTAGGCTTCTCTTGGACAGGAAATAATTAGTTAGGGTCAAAAACTCAACAAATTTTTCCAAAGGGAAGAATTCTTTTGACTCCAGAAAATTGTAATACATTCAAATTAGCGCTAGAGAGACTCTGCGAGAAGGAGAAAATCCCATTTCACGACCTGCATAGTCACAAATTAACACATTTAATTCAAAGCGCACTTGCAGAGTGAAAGAGAGAAAAAAGTTTGGTTTGACAAGTGATCCAGGAGGATCTCCACCAACAAAGAAGTTTACTTATGCACCATGAAGACACTTTATGATGGGTGACAAAGTAATGAGTGAATTAATTCATTATTTCATTTTAAAAAATTATGAAGTGGATAATGTTCTAAGTGAGTGGAAAATGACTCACCAAAATATTCACTTATTTTTCCATTTGAGAAATTAGTTTTATGTGAGAATTGACCTCACAACTAATTTGCTATTTCTCATTGAGAGGTTGAGCTTTCTTGGCATGGATAAGATCCTTGAAGTTGGGTTTGCCATTTTTTGCCTTGAGTAAGTTTTGAAGTCCTAGAATCATGGAGTTTGTCTTTCCTTAAAATGTCTTGAGATCCTACTATTGTGGATTGGGGAGTTATGGGGAAAAACTATATAAACTCATGATGTGAGCCTTATGTAAGAGAGGAGAAAGGATAGGAAACTTAGCCTTTGAAAGCCATAGTGCTTGGCTAATGCTCAGCCATGGAGCTGGAATGTATGAAAGCTTAATTTGAAGATGAAATATAAAGGATCTGCCTTCCAATTGAAGCAGGTCCGGAGATGTAACCCTAGTGAGTTGGAGGGGTGAACTCCGTTACCAATTTGGTTGTCTTTCGCTTATGTGTTATGTGCTTCCTGATTATGTTTAATTCATGTTAATATGTGTATGCTCTAACATGCTCATTTGAACCTGTATAAGCCATAGTCATTTTAAAAGATCTTAGTACCGTACACGTGATGGTTGGGTAGTACTCGACCCGTGATCGGATCAAGTGGTATCAGAGCAGGTGACTGCTTTGCAGGATGGGCAAAGGAGCGAAGCACGCTGAAAGACTGCAAGAGTTGCAAGAGATAAACGAAAGCCTTCAAGCCGAAAATGCAGAATTGCGAAGATTATTGCTCGATAAGCAGGAGCTTCAAGAGATGCTACGAGCTAAAGAGGAGATATTGTCTAAATTGCAGAAATTTGAGACAACGGAGGTTTCATGTCAAACCGAGGTATGTGATGTCACTTCAAGTTCTGTTCTCTCTCAATATGAAACTAATGTTGGCATGAAAATCCTCACGAAGATGGGGTATAGCGGAGGTGGACTTGGCATAAATGGCCAAGGAATCACCCAACCATTGGAGGTTGTACCAAGACAACCATTTGCAGGTTTGGGTTATCAACGGGAAGAAGGAGAATGCTCAGAGGTAGCTGAAGCAAAATTCATCTCTTCATCACCTGATTCCAAGAAAGGAATCAAGCCACCTAGTCCCCATCAATTTAAGGACAAGCCAAGAAGGTATGACAATCATTCAGATTCTACTTTTGCACATAAGAGAAGTGATTGCTTTCATAGATCTGCTAACTATGGTGTAGTTAAGCATCATACAAGGAAAGAGTGGGTTAAGAAGACAGATTTGCCCACAAGAAGGGAGACCAAGAAGAATGAGAACGTTCTAAATCCTCCTATCATGAAGACACAATGGAATGGGAAACGGTCTAATTTCTGCAATTTCTGCAAAATCAGTGGCCATTGGGAGAAGAAGTGCTGGAAGTTGCACCCCGAAATTCGCCAAGAGTCAAGCAAACATATGGCGAAAGAGCTCGTGAAGAAAGCTCCATTCACCATTCAAAAAACACGCTTACAAGAAAGAAATGCTTGGTTCGAATTTGGTAAGCATTTCATGATGTTTCTCCAGGTTATATTTCTGATCTTCTGCAAAATTTCGAGTTTTATGGGGGCAGGTATTCGTCTTTTGATGGAAAATTCTCAAAATTCTTCTAACTCGGAATCAACAAATAATGGAACCATCGCGAAGAGATCGACAAGAGGAATCCAACGACGCTGGAATCACGTCAAACGGCCTCCAGATGGAAAAGTTATTGCGACCTGAAGTTAAAAAGAAAAAAAAAGGGGGCTGCTGATCGACCTCTAGTTGAATCGGTCAGTAACTTGGGGAATAACCTGTTGTCTAGTGCACTTCGTAAGCCATTGAAGATCAGTTCCATCAAGTGCTTTAAGACAAAAGCAATTTTGTGTCTATGAAATTGTCAACAACAACAACCATAAGCTGCAATTACCGGCTTTTGATGCTCTTAATGGTAGCAAAGATGGGAGTTGTGGATTATCGTAGTCTCTCCACGAGAGAGCTTCAGAACCTGTGCAAGAAACATGGAATACCTGCAACTAAAACAAATGCTTACATAGCAGATGCTCTTAGATTCACTCTCTAATGTCTTTTGTGCCCACCAATCAAAATGTGTCGATTTGGTCCACGCTTTTACAGCTAGATCCTCGACATCTGCCACCATTGTGGCTGTAGTTGCAAGAGCTGTGATTGCCAGTGGAGGAGAACCAAGTTCTTTTGGTATATGTACATAGGTACAACAGTTGCACAGGCTCTAAAAACTGTCCTCAGGCATTTTGCTTTCTTCTGAAGAATCTATCGTTGTACATGATCGTCGTTCAGTAAAACAGAAAGGGGGAGCGGACATTTTTCACGTGAAGATTATGGTCATCAGCATAGTCAGGGAAGGCAATTCATTTCCCACGATAAATTTGGGCCGGTGGGGAATTCATGGATTGGTTTTCCGTGATAGAAGTGAATTGCCGGATTTTGTGCCACAAAATCGGCATTCTGGATAATGAAAAGAAATGTGATCTCAGTATTTATGATGACTCCCTGGCAGAATGGATCTCCGAATTCGTTATCGGTGAGAGTGGTGTAAGCCGATTTTGTTAGTTTTCCTCCCATGATCGGCGCGCAGATTGGTTACAAAACTTCGTCGAAGTTGTTGGGATCTCCCGCAGATTCTGGGGGCCATTTCTGCCAAGTCATGTTGCCTCCGACATCTATTGAGAGACACAGTTGCTTGACTCTATCTTGGGGGTAGCTCTTTCATCGTGTCAGCAGAAGCTATGGCCACGACATCGAAGTTGCGTCTGCATCTACAGAAGTTTTCAACTCTACGTCATTATGGAATCACCCACATTTTGAATTATGTTGGCTTTGCCGCACACAGAATTTTCCAAATTATTTCTGCTACAGGACACTCTGGTTCGAAGACAGCCTAGGCGAGAATCTCACTTGCATTCTATATGATGTTTTGATTTCATCGAGAAGGTACGTGAGAAAGAATCTTGCAGGTTATTTCTGCGTTGTTGCCAAGGCTTTTGTCAGCGTGCAGCTCAAGATACCTGGTGGTGGATGTAAGTTCGGATCAGACAACGTGGTGGCCGTGAGCGGTTGATGGATCGCGCATCTGGGCACTGTTCGTTTTTTTTTGTGACGTGGTTGACTGACCGCTGCAGATGCGTTTGATGTATAGTGCTTTAAAAATGGCACGACATCCTTCACTTCGATTATCACCAGTCTCACGGTGTTAGTAGCGACGGGGTATTCGATGGAGTAGGCCCAACAATCGTTGCATATTTTGTACAGGCAAAAAGAGCAATTCAGCGATGGCGTTGGTTATAGTTGGATTGACGGTTGGAAAGAACATGCTGCAAATCATGTTACCAATATGATGCTGGCAAATGCAAAGTACATTTGCCCTGAGAATACACCCACGACAAAGGAGGCATACTATTACAGGATAAGTTCTGTAAAAAATCGCTCGATGTGGTATTGGGACCAGATTATATATGTCATGTGGTATTTTCTGTGGGCTTTTGCCTGTTTACTTTTGTGATGTAGCTGTCAAGGATCTTACTCCGTTGGGTGCGCTTGCGGGATGAGACTGATGGAGGAGATAACCCTGTCTGTTATTTATGTCACCAAAGCAAGCTGCTATTGACTTGACTTCTGTGGCCAGCTTGGCACTGCATATCTTGGGCGTGCATGGCGTGATTCCTCTGGCGTTGTTTACATCAATTCAGTGTTCAACGTCGATCTCCAGCCTGAAGCCTGGTCAGACTTTGGTCACCCGCGACGTAAAAACACTGCATATTATGGTATTCCAGTGGAGCAGTCAAAGACCATTCCCCGGTAAGAAGACGCAAATATTGACTATTAGCATGTCTTTTGTGGTTGCTTTTGGCATTCAGTGTTCCTTTTCGATGATGAGAAGTAACTAACCGAGCGATTCGTTGAACTTGTTCCTAACGATGGTAATGGTACACGCTGGCCGCATGCCTTGGTATCTGGAATAGTACTGCAATATATTCGTCATAAATTTCCTTCCTGTGTTTCTATTGGAGAAGCCATTGGAAAGTTTGTTACTCTGCATATACTGGCTAGCCATTACTTGCTTTGCCATTCTACGCTTTTACAATATTTCCAAGAACAGTATGATTGAGCGGATACTTCTTCAAAAATACTACCATTTGTTGGCCATCATAATGTTTATAGCCAGCTCAGAGATTCGTTGAGGAGGCCCGATGATCATCTACCAGCAGATGCGTCCAACACCCTCTTTGTTGAGGACCTCCCACCTAAGTGCACTAGCAGAGAAGCAGTTCACATATTTCGCCCTTTTGTTGGTTTCGAGGAAGTTAGACTTGTAAACAAGGAGGCCAGAAATCCTGGAGGAGAGCCTCTTGTTCTATGCTTTGTGGACTTTTCTAATCCAAATGGTGTGGCAACTGCAATGGAAGCCCTCCAAGGCACAGGAAAATTATAGATGGTTTTTCTGTGTTATTGAAACACTGAAAAAGCAGTGAATGAAAGGAGCGCTACCAGCAGAATGAGCGGACAAAGACACACACGGTGAGTTGGTATTGTTTAGGAGTTTGAGCCCGTGCATGTTAAAAGGGGTTTTTTTTGAACCATTTGTATATTGTTCCATTGAGAACATATTTGTCACATTACATTACTTGGTAATTTCCATGTAAGAGGCCATGGTTGGCATTAAAAATTTTTGCATGTAAATGGTTGAATGTCATGTAAAAGGCCAAAGTGGCCAACGATGAAAGAGACGATGTAAAATATGCTTATGAAGCATTGGAAAAGGCTTGTTTTTAGCCACTTTTATGTAAAGGAGAGTGAGAGTGAGAGGCGTATTTTTACGCATTAAGCCTTGTTGGCATCTTTGTAAGCAAATGGGATCAGGAAATTTTCCTAAAGCCATTTTGGCATGTAAACTTGACCAATGAACCCTTGGAAAGTGTTGTAAACAGGTATGATCAGCTACAGGTTGCAGCTTTATGCAGATGTGGACTTTTGCATTCCGATTCTGAAGGACTGAGGTGAAGGGATCTTGAAGGGATGTTCCTTTTTCAGACATTTGTGTTGCAGCTTTATGCAGATGTGGGCTTTTGCATTCCGATTCTGAAGGACTGAGGTGAAGGAATCTTGCAGGAATGTGCCTTTTCAGGCATTTGTGTTGCAACAGTTGCAGGTGTTGGCATTATCTTCCGATTCCGAAGAATAGTAGGTGAAGGAGTCATGATGGAATTTGCCTTTCAGAGACATTTGCATACAGTTGAGTTGATTGAAGCTGATACTTTTGGAGACCAAAAGTTTTCTTTTCGGGGAGGTTTGATCCAGGAGGATCTCCACCAATGAAGAAGTTTACTTATGCACCATGAAGACACTTTATGATGGGTGACAAAGTAATGAGTGAATTAATTCATTATTTCATTTAAAAAAAATTATGAAGTGGATAATGTTCTAAGTGAGTGGAAAATGACTCACCAAAATATTCACTTATTTTCCATTTGAGAAATTAGTTTTATGTGAGAATTGACCTCACAACTAATTTGCTATTTCTCATTAAGAGGTTGAGCTTTCTTGGCATGGTTAAGATCCTTGAAGTTGGGTTTGCCATTTTTGCCTTGAGTAAGTTTTGAAGTCCTAGAATCATGGAGTTTGTCTTTCCTTAAAATGTCTTGAGATCCTACTATTGTGGATTGGGGAGTTATGGGGAAAAACTATATAAACTCATGATGTGAGCCTTTGAAAGGGGGAGAGGAGAAAGGACAGGAAACTTAGCCTTTGAAAGCCATAGTGCTTGGCTAATGCTCAGCCATGGAGCTGGAATGTATGAAAGCTTAATTGAAGATGAAATATAAAGGATCTGCCTTCCAATTGAAGCAGGTCCGGAGATGTAACCCCAGTGAGTTGGAGGGGTGAACTCCGTTATCAATTTGGTTGTCTTTCGCTTATGTGTTATGTGCTTCCTGATTATGTTTAATTCATGTTAATATGTGTATGCTCTAACATGCTCATTTGAACCTGTATAAGCCATAGTCGTTTTAAAAGATCTTAGTACCGTACACGTGACGGTTGGGTAGTACTTGACCCGTGGACGATCAACAAGGAATGCAAAAAGGCAAGGAGAATGTGGAAAGAGTCAAACGAGGATGACATAAAGCTCAAAGCTTACAAGAAGATATTAAGAAAGAAAAAGGTTGATTTCATGGTTTCGAGGAGAGAAGAACTAAACTTTCTGGGGAAAAATAATCCCATATTATTTTGGAAGGAAATCCAATAGAGAAATATGCAAACTGAAAACAACATTACATCTTCTAAATGGTTTGACTATGCAAGACAACTTTATGAGCAAGATCCTAAGGTTGGCCCTCCTCCCTGGGTCAACACCGACACATCAACCACTGATACAAAACTCTTCACAGTGCAAGAGGTAGAGATGGGTATAAAGAAGTTGGGTGCTGGAAAAGAAAAAGCCTTACTTGAAATCCAAGAAGAGTATCTAAAGTGGGGCTTAAAAATTCTTGCACCTCACATTACAAAAAATTTCAACAGCATCATACAACAGGGGTTCCCCACTGATTGGAGAACTAGTTTGACAGTACCTCTTTTCAAGAGTGGTGACGCCAATAACCCCTCCAACTATAGGACCATAATGATAAACCCCTTGTTTTCAAAGTTATTTGGAAGCATGTTAGAGATTAAAATCAGCAAGTGGGCAGAAGAAAGAGATAAACGTGCTAAAGGACAAGCAGGTTTTAGACCTAAGCATTCCACAGTTGATCATGGTATAACTTTAAGGCATATCATCGAGAAATTTTGGGAGAAAAAGGAAGAAGTATTTTGTTGTTTTGTTGATTTCAGAAAAGCCTTTGACACGGTTCCTACGGATAAGCTTTGGCACATAATGGAGGAACTTGGGGTTCCCAAGCATTTGAGAGCAGTTGTGCATAGGCTGTAGGAAGAGGTGAAAGTCAAAATTAGAACTTCAAGAGGCATTTTTGAAAGTTTTAGAAGAGATATCAAGGTCAAACAAGGTTTTCCATTTGTCTCCTACCCTCTTTGGTTTATATATTGACAAACTTGAAGAGTGGATAAATTTGCAAGGGGGTGACGGGATACATTTGGGCAAGTTTGTTATAAGGATTCTTTGGTATGCATATGACCTTTTTCTAATTTCTAAATCTTCTCTTGGTTTGCAAGAGCACTTACTTTGCGTGGAACATTTTAGTAGAAATGTGGGGATGCAAGTCAATATCAGCAAAACGAAAGTAGCGGTTTTTTCTAACAAAATAAATCATAACCAGGATAAGTTCTACTTTGAAGGCAACATTCTCAAAGAAGTTGCGGATTACAAATACCAAAGAATTGACTTCAACAAAAATCTAAGTTGGGGTGGATGTAGAAAGAAAATAACTTTGGGGGTTGGAAAGCATGTTATGCTCTTCAAAATAGGTGTAGAGAGGCAGAGTTATGGGACTGGAAAACCACTCTAACTCTTTTTGGGCTTTTCATGATTCCAGTGATTCTCTATGGCTATCAACTGTGGGCCAGCAGTACATTCGACATGCAGTGGAAACAAATTGAGAAAATTCAGAAGCGTTTGATTACAAACAAATTCAAAATTAAAAGTACAGTTCCATATGCTATCTTGTTAAGTGAAACAGGGGTGGCTCCTATTGAAGCAATAGCTATGATGCGGGTCATAAGGTATTTAAAAAAAATTGAGCAAATGGAAGAGGGAAGATGGCCTGAAGTTGTGTTTAATGACATGTTGTGCACAAGAAAGAAGACTTCGATGTGGAAAAACAACAAATGGTTTAGCAAATGGGGCATTTGCTTGAGCATGTGTCCCACAAGTAGTAAAGAGATAAAAGTTTTTGTTATGGATAAGTTTCACAAATGTACTTGGGAGAAGGAGTTAGGGAAAAAAAAGTATTATATTGAAGAGTTTAATCCCTCTCATAATCATCAACAAAAAGCATACATAGGGGCCAATATTTCTTGGAGAGCCAAAATTCTTATCGTTCAATTAAGGACTAATTAGCATCAACTCCGTTGTGAAACATGGTGCTTGAAAAGGCCAAAAGAAGTGTCGGAGAAAAGAGTATGTATTTTTTTCTTTTCCGGAAAATTGGAAACAGAAAATCATTTCATTCCAGCACGAAAGGTATGCAGATATTTTGGCAGCTAGCTCTTGGGATATTCTTTTAGCAAAGGCTTTGTCAAGAAGTTGAGAGAATGTATTGTGAAACTTCACAAGAAAACGACAGAATACAAGAGCTAGATAGAGAAGCAATCTGTCTCATAGGTTATATTTAGCCTCATAAACGTTAAAATAACTTCTTCTTCTTCTATGTAATCAAAATCCTATTTAAAACAACAAAAATCAAATTTTGACCCAAAAAAATAAAAAAGAAATAGCCAAAAGTTCCTGTGTAGATAATATAGTAACAAGCAGGTCATCTGTCAGCGTGATAATAATCTCTTCTGAGGATATGCTATTAAAATATTCAAGAATCATTTTGAATTATTATGTATAATCAAATTCCGGACAAAGGATAGAATTTGAGGAGTAAATTGTTACATAATAAAATTTTGGAGTAAAGATGGAATTTGATAAGTAAATTGTTTCAGAGTAAGAATGAAATTTGATGAGTAAATTGTTTTTCACTTGTAGATTTACAAATTTTCTCATTAGCTCATTGAGTTTAAAAAAAGAAACAGCCAAAATCTTTAAAAAAAAATATAACAAGTAAATTTAATAAATAAATCTATTTTGAAATTCCAACCAATACCATGCAACCCTTGCATTTTTTTTCGCTCCTTGTTAGGGAAAGAATAATATAATATAAAGCGCTGGTATAAGGATTCAATTTTAATTTCATGTTTAGTGAACGAGGCATAAGACTTCATTGCAAAGAGATTTATAAATTAAACAACCACTGCAATATCTTTTTATTGGCCCACTTCACTGAGAAGTAGTGGAATGTGTATGAAATACATGTTAAGTGAGTGTTAGAGTGCCTTTTACGACATTATAGGTTTACAACATTAAGGATTGTGTTGTTACTTTATTATTAGCAAATTAAGATTTTGGTCGTAGTTCTTTAATATTAATTCAAGTTTATCATAGTGGAGAGTGGAGATATTGTATAAAGTGGTTTTTTGAAATATTGTTTTGTAATTATATTGTATATATAGTATGAGTGGGTTTAATAGTTAAAAGTATGTGTTTCTTTTTTAGAGGTTACATGTTTAAAATCACAGTGGGGTAGAGTATGTATGTTTTTGTAAGGTTTAAAATCAGAGTGGGGTAGAGTATGTATGTCTTTGTAGACTTAGTAGTCAAATCGATGCGTGAAGGTGGGTCCCTTGTCCCACAAACAAGGGGGTCTCATACAACAATTTGGTGTCTGGCTTGGCCATGGCCTTAAAATTGGATAATAATAATAATAATAATAATAATATTGCATTAATTTGTAAAAGAAAAAAATTCTAAGTAAGATTAATTCTATTGATATAATACAAAAAGATTTACATTCGACATAGGCTCGCCGGAATTGCTTGTGCTAGCCAATTCCGATCGAGAAAAAGTTCAAGACTCAAAATATGGATTGCCCCGAGTGGGGAAACCAGTCCAGAATATGTTTCCCCTGGTGGGGAAACCAGCATGAGCCATCATTGTCCAAAAAGAGAAGAAACTGAGCATATACAGGAAAGACATAAAAACAGTAGTGTAAAAGCTTGCAAAAGTAGGAGACCTAGAGATGCAAAATATTCTGCCGATGTTCATGTTTCAGACATCTGGGGGAGGCTCCTCGACAATATAGCAATCGTATTCCTTGGAGGAATCGTCGACCTTCTTCATCTGTTGCGATGATGGCTCTGGCATTGAAGCTGAGCGCGCCCCTGCAAGCTCTTTGTTTCCTTTTGCTTCTGAACTCTCCCCACAATCGCTGCCTAAGGAGTGCAATGTAGTTTTTTCCAAAAGAACTGCTGATTTTCTAGAGGGCTGGTGATCGAATTGTGAAATAGTGGACTTCCACGGGCGCTTCCGAGAGCCAGAATCAATTGCACAGGAGTGGACTTCCGAGAGGCGAAGAGAGATAGAAGCAGAGACATATTGTTGGTCCCTTTCCTCAATGACATCCCAATTAAGTGTGAGTTCCACAGGTTGGCCCTCACGAAAGGGAGAGTGAAATTCATCGAGAAAGGAGACGGGTGGATGGGAGACTTGGCCTTGCCCTCAGCCCCAGCAACTATGCATCTTGTGGCATCTAGGCATGGCGTCGCAGGAGAGCCGTGAGGGGAGACTGGATGGCGATGTAGGGGAGGCGTGAGGGGAGAAGGGGTGGCGAGCACAGAGATGGCAAGATACATCAAGCTGCAGAGGAGGTGAAGAAAGCAGATGGAGAATCTGCGTGCAAAGCCCTGAAACCTGCACATATAAGCGTCAAACGGAGGGAGTGGGAGAATGGTAGGGGTCCATGAGTTATTGTAGAGGCGTGCAAGAAGGACAGGCAATAAACCGGAGAGCAGGTGGAGAGCAACGAGCAATAAACCTGAGAGCAGGTGGAGAACGACTGGTGCCAGAGAAGCCGCAGAGGCTTTTAATTCCAAACGCCTCATGCCAAACCTCCACGTGTCAATTCTAAACACCTGCATTCGAGAGAATTTGTTAATATGTTATTACTTTACAAAATTTTAAGTGTTATTATATTGCATTTAATAATAGTATTATTGTATTAATAAAAGTTTAATTAATAAGTATTTGAATTTTCAAGTTAATTGTATTTATTTTTTTATTATAAGTTACTTAGATAATCAACATATTGTTAATATCATTTTCATTTTAAGTTGCAAAGTATCAATAATAACCTTAGATGAATTCATGTAGCAATATTATGAAGCCTTTCTTGTTACTACTAATGCCTTCTAGAAAAATTGTGATGTATTGCTTAGTGCTTCACTTTCATTCACTTACTTATTTCAAAGTTACATGGTATGCACATGAATTATAGAAATTGCAAGAAATTTTCTAATGCTAATGGAATTGAACTGAAATAAAGAGACATAATTTTCTTCTACTATTATGCGGAAAGGAAAACACGTGATAGAAACACATGCAATAATATAAGACCATTAAAAAAAATGCAATAACATGCCACCATCAAAACAAGGAACACAATAATTTTACAGGGGAACCCACCTGGGAAAAACCCCTCTGTTTCTTTCAATTAATTCAAATGAGAAAGAGAAACAATTGTAATGTCTTGCTTCAACTCTAAAGCACACCCTGCACTATAAATTTGTTCTCATGTTTCCTGAACTACTCTGACCAACACTTAGCCAATTCAAGCCTCGTCCAACCTCCTAATTCCTTGCGCAATCCAATAGGAATTAAGATCCTAAAAAATAAGGAAATTCCCTCTTCCTTGCACAAATCCAAGTGGAATTGATCACCTGCTCAATGCAAAAGCATTGTACACTCAAAAATTTACTATTATAAATACAAATGTTCCTTTTCCATCCACTCAACTAGGCAATTCAAATTCCATGCATGACTGGGTCTATTTTTAGCTGATTGACTAGTTAACTAAGAGGTTAGTGAGTTAACAACAATCATAATTACTCAACTAACCTGCAAATGACTCAACTAATGGCTAGAGCTCAGTTAACTAAGTTCAACTAACAATAACTCAACTATATTGCTAGATCTTAGCAATCAACTCATGCACAACTCTACTTCTAGCCTACAAGTTGATTTTACTGACTTAACTAGTAGATAAGGCCATGTCACTCTAGCCAACTGCAATCCAAGTCATCCTACATATGTGGAAAATAGAATTTTCTCTATTTGACTAAGGCACTAGTCAAATGAAGCCTTTTCTTGTTTCAACACTCCCTCTAAGCAAGAAAAGGGTTCTGCACAACCCCAATCTTGCTCCTATAGGAATTTACTGGAACACAAATCCTCTCATTGTAGTTGTTTCTATTGCAACAACTACAACTGAGAAGGATCCAAAATACTGAATCAACTGTGTCTCTAAGTTTCAACTATCTCCTAAGCGTCTACCTGCTACTAGTCTTTGCACTGTGTACTGGGAAATTTGCGTTTTTTTTTACTCTATCATTGAGCCTCCTACTTTGTTGGAAACATTGCTCTGTGCTCCTCAGTATTTGAGTGCTCCAAATAACATTGATCCTCCTTATACTAAATATTTTCGGCCCTTGTAGCAAAGGTAATGATCCATGAAAAGAGTATACTGCAATTGTTACTCCACTTCTACAGACCCTACCCAAATATCTGCAACTATGGGACTAAGGCTCTACATCGTCCCACCTCACTCCTGGAGTTATAGCTGCATGCATGGAAATTTTTTTAGAAATATATAAATGGATTCAACTAATATTGTGATGTACTAAAACAAAATACTAAATCACTTCTACATATTATGGAAACTAATTTTGATCACACAATCACATAACAAGTAAGAGAAAGAAATTATCAATCACACAACACAAGACGTATCTGGGGAAAGAAACTACTCAAAACCTCGCTATCTATATATTACATAAAGTCAAGACCATGAAAAAATACAATGTTATTCCCCCTCACTGAGAAACCTCCGCACTCTACAGACTGTCTCACACTGATCCTGCTCGAATCTGGCACCGACCTAAGCAATTTTGGTCCAATATTTAACCTCTTTCTTGCCTCTACCTGACCAACCTTTCTTACGCATTCCCGGGCTAATTGAGCCCCTATTAATTCAGAATTTATCAATTAATGATTGTGCAATACCTTCAAGGCTTCCCGATGACATTATGCATGACCTGTACAATTTTCTAATTATACAACTAATATTTATCTTCCCTTTAACCCCAATCTCAACTAGGCCTTCCTTAGAACATACATGCAACAACTATTTATAGCGAATTAACAATTAACTGATTGATCACTACATGTGAATTAAATCAGATTAAATTCACTGGACCTATCACTAGCTCATCCCTCAGTTAGAACTATTAAACTGATTTTAACTCAATTAATTGAGTTAACTAATCACAACTCACAAATAACTAAAATTGGACCCCCTAAAATCATGGAGGAACTCTACATGCCTCCTCTCTGACCCTCAACTCGAATTCCTAAGATAACTAAGTATTCCTGACTCAGTTAACTAATACAAGTTTTCATGAGATGAAATTACGATTTATCTTCCAATTTAATTAAGGGAAAATTAAATCAGAAACCCCCTTGGGTGCCATTTTCAATATTTCTTGTTTCCATTTTCAACACTCATTCTTAATAAGAAAGGAATTCAATCTATCATGATCTGGTACCTTTGGAATGTTCTGCATGAAACACTTCTCTCTATTTTTGTTACTCCCGCGACTTATGAAACTGAAAAGAATCCAAATTAAGTAAGTATGATGCATCTATCATCAAAGTATCTGACTGCTACTAGTTGTTGCACTTTCTACTGAAAAAATATGCGTTGTTGTTGACTTTTCATCTATTCCATCTGCACTTGTTTCAACTTTGATCTGCGCTCCAGTATATGACATCTGTCACTCTGTTATATGACTGCATCAATCCTATTGATCCATCCTGCTACTGTGTACTATGGCCCCCCCCATAGCCAGGTCTAATACATGAGACAAGCCATCACAATGGATCTTGCCAAAATGTATTCTCTTGGGATTATGACTTCACATCACCCCACCTCTCACCTAGAGGTATGGTTGCATGTGCTCCCTCTTCCCATCTAGCTCGAAATTTCTCCCTACTGGAGGTATCTGCTTGAGTGGATGCCTCCACTCTGTCTGCTCTCTGCTTCTCCAATTGTGACTGCTCCACAAGCTTCTAAGACTAATTCTGAGGCTACATGTTGAGAGGTAATTTATGCTCCCTCTCAACCACCAAGTCTCTAACCTCTTCTTTGCTCCTCAAATATTTGCATGCATCTTCTACCTCGAGAGAATATAGGTTCTTAACTCGTACACCATTATTTTTCACCCGTCCTGTGGCGATGTGTATAAGGAAAACCTTTCCTTTTCTAAATATCACATCATAGCCACAGTCTTCCAACACCGCTACAAAAACAAGATTCTTCTTTAATCCTGGAGCATACGAAAAATCTTTGAGTCTAAGAGGGGAGCCAGTCTCCCACTGAAAGGTAATTGTACCTATGTCGGTTGCGCTATACCTCCTGTCATCTCCAAACTCTATGTTCTGTTGGAGGTCCTTCTCCTCCAAGTCATTGAAGATATCTCTATTCCCCATCATATGGAATGAGGCATCGCTATCGAGATACCACATGCATCCCATTACAATGCTGGCCATGCATGCAATGAGAGTAAAATACAAATCGAAATGTGAAGTTAGAGCTTCACCTGTTGTTGCAACTGCAGGCTCCTTTTTTATTTCCTTTTGTTGACATTTCATGGCATAGTGCCTGTACTCGTGACAATGAAAACACTTGATCTTGAACAAGTCTCTCTTGCCCTCTCTGCCTTGGGAATTCTTCCCTCGAATTTATTTCCTTTTCAGATTAATGAAAAATCTTCTTCTTTTTCTGTGCCGGAGGTCTCGTCTCTGGTGCTCCGTCTTATCTCTTCTTTTACCAATTCGAACCATAATCACTCCTAGTCTGTTAGCTTCTCCCTCCCATTCACTAAGTCTTGGTAGCTATGCCAGCTCTTGGAAAGGCCTAAAGAGCTAGGCTCACCAAATCATCCCAGGATACTATCACACCAACACTTCCAAGCTCATCTCAACATTGAGTGAACTTCGTTAAGTATTTTGGTATTGTTTCCCCCTCCTCCATCTTGATCTTTTTGAGCTTGTCCTTAAGTGCCAACTTCATGTGGCTGCTGCTATTCTGAAAAAAAATTGTTAAGGCCTTCCACATATCATATGGAGTTTCCTTTCTACGGAGGTTCAAGAAAATATGACCTCGAACTCCTTCTAACAAGGTCCTTCTCACCTTTGCTACCTTCTTCTTACATGCATCAAGAAGTTGAGCATCTGTTGTTGCGGGCTGGTGAATATCATTGTCTATGAATTCCTCCTGTTAAGGCCTTCCACATATCCTTAAGTTCCAACTTCCTATGGCCGATTCTATTCTGAAACAGATATGTTAAGGCATTCCACATATCATATGGAGTTTCCTTTCCATGGAGGCTCAAGATAATATGATCTCGAACTCCTTCTAACAAGGTCCTTCTCACCTTTTATACCTCCTTCTTCCATGGATCAAGAAGTTGAGCATCTGTTTCTGCGGGCTGGGGAATATCATTGTCTATGAATTCCTTCAGTTTGTTGCCATCTATCACTGCCTCCATCCTGTCCTTCCATGCTTTGTAATTCGAATTTCCCTCAAGGGAATATTTGAGTCTCAAGGCAGTGAAAGACAACTTGATCTATTGATGGTCCTGAAGAATAAATCTGCAAATTCGATGTACCTCTTCAATAAAAACTTTGGTTCTTCTCTTCTATAGTGATTTCTGCTCTGATACCATGTAGGAATATCTAAATGGATTCAACTGATCTTGTGATGTACTAAAACAAAATACCAAATCACATCTACAAATTTTGGAAACCAATTTTGATCACACAATCACATAACAACTAAGAGAAAGAAATTATCAATCACATAACACAAGATGTATATAGGGAAATAAACTTCTCAAAACCATTCTATTTGTATTTTTCATACCTTGTTATCTGTATATTTCATAAATTCAAGACCATGAAACACTACAATGCTATTTCCCTCACTGAGCAACCTATGCACTCTGCTAACTGTCTCACTCTAATCCTGCTCGAATCTCGCACTGATCTAATCAATTTTGGTCCAATATTTAACCTCTTTCTTGCATATGCCTGGCCAGCCTTGCTTACACATTCTTGTGTTAATTAAGCCCCTATTAATTAGGAAATTTCCAATTAATGATTGTGCAATACCTTCAAGTCTTCTCAATGACCTCATGCATGACCTGTACAATTTTCTAATTATATAATTGATAGTTATCTTCCCTTTAACCCCAATATCAACTGGGCCTTCCTTAGAACTGACATGCAACATATATTTATAGCAAATTAACAATTAATTTATTGATCACTACTTGTGTTTTAAATTATATTTAATTCACTAGACCTATCACTAGCTCATCTCTCAGTTAGAACTAGTTAAACTGATTTTAACTCAATTAATTGAGCTAACTAATTAAACCTAAAAAATAATTGTAACTGGACCCCCTAAAATCATGGGATAAGTCTACATTCCTCCTCTTTGACCCTCAATTCTAATTTCTAATCTAACTAAGTCTTCCTGACTTAGTTAACTAATACAAGTTGTCATGAGATGAAATTACAATTTCTCTTCCAATTTAATTAAGGTAAAATTAAATCAAAATCCCCCTTGGGTGCCATTTTCAATATTTCTTGTTGCCATTTTCAACAAAATATACCTCTATTTTGTAGATATTTTTCACTCTAACTCCACTTTGTTTCACTTTTCTAGTAGCAATATGCTTTAGAAAAACTTTTCCCTTACTGAACACAAGATCATAACCTTTGTCCTCTAATACAACTACATAAATAAATTATTTCTTCAGCCTTGGCACATACATTACATTTTTCAAGTGAAGATTGGAGCTTGAATCCCTGTTAAAGGTGAAATTAACAATTCCTTTGGTATTATACCTCCCATCATCTCCAAATTCTATGTGCAATTTGAGATCCTTCTCCTCTATGCTACCAAAGAATTCCTTTTTTCCTGTCATATGATATGAGGCACTGGAATCTAGGTACCACTCGCTCCCTCTTAATGTGATTTCCATGCAAGAAAAGAAGGTGAAATCTAACTCGAATTGAGATTCCAGATCATATCCTCCCGTTTCTGTTGTAGGCTCCTTTTTGGATTTCTTGTGCGGGCACTTAGTTTCACAATGTTTGTGCTCATAGCAGTGAGAACATTTTATTTTACTGAGGTCCTTCTTATGGCCATTGTTCTGGCTAGATTCTGCCTCACCTTGGGCCTTCATGCCTTTATCCTTCTTTCATTTTCCAACTAGAGCACAATCATATTCCTCATCTGCAATGGATGTGACATCTTCTATAATGTTTCTTATGATCTCCTTTTGCACCAAATAATACCAAAGTATCTCCCAATCTCGTAGCTTGTCTCTTCCATTAACTGAATCCTGATAGTTATGCCAAGATTTCATAAGGCCAAGGAGTGATAATGTCACAAATTCATATGATGGCACATTTTCTCCTACTCCTCCAAGTTCATGTCAAACCTGAGTGAATCTAGAGAGGTATTGTGGAATGGTTTCATTTTTCTGCATTCCAATGCTCCTGATTTTATCTCTCAATGCCAATTTCCTGACATCAATGCTACTCTAGAATAGATCTATGATATTTTTCCACATTGAAAAAGGAGTCTCCTTTCCATGCAAGTTCGAAACCACATGATCTCTGACACCCTCCTAGCTCTTGTTGTGTCTTTATTCCACTGAGAAAGTACTTGTGTATCTACAACTTCCATCTTGTCTTTTCAAGAACAAAAATTGGAGGTTGGAGGTTCCCTCTAATGCCTACTCAAGCCTCAATCCATTGAAAGACATTTTTCCTACACTAAAGAGAATTTGCACCAAAAACTCTGCAAATCGAAATTTCTTTGAGAGAAAATTTGGAACAAGGTTTCTATGTAGTCTTCCGGAGCTCTAATACCATGTAGATATTGCAAGAAATTTTCTACTGCTAATGAAATCGAACTGAAATTGAGAGACAAAAAATTTTTCTACTATTATGCGGAAAGGAAAACACACGATAGAATACATGCAATAAAATAAAACTATCAAAACATAAGGAACACAATGATTTTACAAGGGAACCCAATTGGGAAAAACCCCTTCACTGCTTTGCATTAATTTAGATGACAAAGAGAAACAATTACAATGTCTTGCTTCAACTCTGAAGCACACCATGCATTTTAAAATTGTTCTCCTACTTCCTTACCTGCTCTAGCCAACACTTAGCCAATTCAAGCCTCAACCAATCTCATAATTCCTTGCACAATCCTGTAGGAATTAAGCTACTAAAAAATAGGGAAATCTCCTATTCCCTTGCGTAAATCCAAGGGGAATTGATTACCTTCTCAGTGAAAAAGAAATGTACACTAAAAAATATAAAATTATAAATACAAATGTGCCATTTCCATCCACTCAACTAGGAAATTCGAATTCCATGCATGACTGAGTCTATTTTTAGTTGATTGACTAGTTAACTGAGAGATTAGTGAGTTAACAACAATCATAACTACTCAATTGACCTTCAACTGACTCAACTAATGACTAGAGCTTAGTTAGCTTAGTTCAACTAATAATAACTCAACTAGATTGCTAGATCTTAGAAATCAACTAATGCACCACTCCACTTCTAGCCTACAACTCGAATTTACTCACATAACTGGTAGAAAAGGCCATTTAAGTGTAGCTAATTGCAATCCAAGTCATCCTGCTGATGTGGAAAATCAAATTTACTCCATTTTACTAGGGAACTAGTCAAATGAAACCTTGTCTTGCTACAATTTCAACATCAAATTTAATAAAACTGTATGAGCATTTTTCTTATCACTGTTACCTTGTATGATATTGGTGTAACTATCATTTCCTTTTTGGCATGAATGGCCTGATTTATATGATTTGATTGTTATTAAATTAGTTATGCATGGCTTGTGCATATTGCCATCAATGTTCCACATTTTCAAACAGGATTTACCATACAAGTTATGTTCTTTCTGTAAATATTAATGATATTTTAAAAATATTAATGATTTTTTTACAATCTTATAACTATTTTTCATGAAAAATGGTTGAGTTGTAAGACAATTATCAAACCTCTATATACGCTCATTTTAGTGTTTTCCCTCTCGAATACGTTCTTGTGATGTTTCTAACAATTCAGGAACTAGTAGAATGCTCTCTTCTATTCCTTTTCTATATAACATTTTCCTAAATGAAATATCAACATGCCACTCATATCATGTTAATTAGATTATCAAACTTCATAGAAGATTTCAAATATTTTAATGTTGATTATCGTTGCAAGTCTCTAAGAAAAATCTAGGTGGTAACAAATGTAGGTAAAAATGGTATTCAAGAAAACCAAATATAAGAGCCAAACATATTTGCATTTTAAAGTATCCATAAAGGTGGATTCTCAAAATGATCATGGTGAAAGCTAAAACAAGATGTGTTAATATCAATTGATTTAATAATGCATGAAAAAGATCAAGGACGTGTACTTTGAATTATGGTTGAATTTGTATTTCTCATAAGTACCTATATAAAATATAAGTTTTTAACACTTAATAAAAAATATTTGCATGGAAACCTTTTAGTCATAAACTAATCTATAATGTGGGGATTTCAACTTCATTAATGAGTGTAAAGATGGCTGGGATATCTTATTTGATTATTTGATATTGTTACCTCACTCTTTGCACACAAAAGTTACAAAATTTGTTATATTAGATTAAGGCCTTGGATGTAGAAATTCAAATAACACTCCAAGGTTGAAACAATTTGAAATAAAAAAGTTGCTAAAGGGAGCTTGAAAGTCCTTTATAAAGAGTGTTATATACCAGTTGAAAGGGTATGCCTCATTTTCTGGGATACTATTTAGGTTGGAATAATATATTTATGTGAGTTTTCCAAATCATTAAAATATATGTGTTTCTTAACTAGGGTGACCAATAACCCCTTGCATATGACTCACAAATAGGAATCTTATTCATTAGTCATAGGTTTATCATCCAAATGTCTTTCTTATTGTTTTGTGAGGACACTTTACACAAGTAATGAGAAACCCCATAGATCCCATCGCCTTGCTTTTGTTTTACTATAATTTTTCATCTGTACTCAAAAGGAAGTAGAGGTGAAAAATATACTTTCTACACTAATCCACGAGACAAGGATGTGAAGAAACTAAAAATTGAGCAATTGCAAACAAATGAAATAAAAAAAAACCTTTGTAGCACAATATCAAAGGGAAAAACCTTTTGAGAGAAAATTCTCACACTCTAAGGCTCACTCAATGTATTATTCAAAAGCAAAAATCATCACAATATAGAGTTTTTTGGTTCGCCAATCAAGGTGTCATTGGTCTATGTTCTTCGATTCTTTGATTTCTATTAGCCCTTTCTCTTAGATTTGATGTCATCAATCTTTTATTGAGGGGATTTTGTTGAAAAGCGTGATCACCATTCCATTTGAGACAACTGATTTTCATTGCATTTAAACTCATAGGGATGAAAGGAGTTACATAATTGAAATCTTAAGCTTAAATCTCAAACTCAAAAGATCACACTAGCTATGAATTCCTACTAGTCCTCTATGGAATCTTTAAAACATATACAGATGTTTCAATAAAAGTTTATAATATTTGAGAAATTCAAAGAATTTGTCAATTTAAGGACTTGGATGGGGCTCCAACAAAACATGTATAAATAGGAAAATATCTTTGGAAGATAAAAATAAATTCCAAATAGAAATTGACCTTAACAATCAAAATACTAAAGTGAAAAAATTGAATAATTACTAAATGAGAAGAAATAATGAATGGAAGGAAAGGCCAAATTAGACACTTTACTTACGACGCCGGAAAAAATACATATCTCTCTTGTTCACTGAATGAAATCTCTATTTATTATTGATTTATCTTGAATAAAACCTAACCACTCCAACTATTGAAATCAATTTATATTCAATGATTTATGTATTGCACTTTCTAACCAACTTTTGATGAAGTCTCATAAAGGTGTCACCGTGATTTCATGCCTTACTTGGATATTGGAGAAGCCTTCTACAATTTCATCTAATTTGAGACTTAGCTTATGCATCCATTTTCTTAATCACGTTTCTTGTTGGCATAGTCAACTAACCACTTTTGAATATGTTCCTATAAAAATTTTGTGATCATTTCAAAAATCTCAGCCCATAAAATACAATTTTCATCTAACTTCTCTTTCATTCATTCTTTCTTTAGTATGGAATTAATCACCATATGTGAGTCATTTAAATCCTTTGTCATGTCAACAAGTTTAAAGAATGCATTGGTCCTTCGTGTAGCAACATTATCACAATCAATAATAAATTCTCCTAAATAACTTTTTTTTTTCACTGTAAAAATTTACTTTTTTGTTATTAAAAAATGAATCAAAAAAATTACATAGTCATTGTTGTTATTTTATTTTTGAGCTCTTTCATAAGGTTTCAAAACTCTATATAATTATATTTTTCTGTAGAGTTCCATAATCTACAACTAGCATAAGCTTAGCCACGAAATTGAGAGATAAAAATTGTATAATCTAATATTCTGTGAAGAGAAAATTTGAGAGATAGTAACATATGTATCATATGAGATATCTTAGAAACAAAATATGTATAAATATCTTCAACAAGAGTCTTAAAAAAGGATTTGAATATTTTGAAAATTTAGTGAGGGAGGAACCTGGAGACTGTTATGCTGAAATTTAATGCCAACTTTACTCTAGAATGCTGAAAGGAGTGGTTAGCATTGATTGTGCAGGGAGACAAAAGTTAAAACATGAAGTCTATAGGAATGGAGTGAACATATTGGGAATAGCCATCGACAAGATCCTTAAATAGGATGGTATGTCAATCCAAAGTTAAAGCAATTTTTGAGAGCCTGTGTATAGTTTTATTAAATTCTTTGTATATATGTTGAAACCTGATTTCCTTGAAATGGCTTTTTGATTCTATGGTTTTGTGCTTCCATGCAACAAGGTTTAGGACCTCCAACTGAGCTTTACTTGTCAATCACTCAATACAAAATTTAGAGTCACCAAGAATCTAGATTTAGTTAATGTTTTTTAGCTTAGCTAATATCATAAGGGCTCAAACTACTATAAGCTCCGCTTTGGTGTTAGTCCCATTTCGAATTCCTATTATGAAAGTTACATATATGTTTCCAGGTAGTGTATTCCACCCCGCTCCCCCCCCCTCCCCCCCCCACCCCACCACCACCACAATCTTTCTTTTGCGTGACAAGATCAAAAAATCCAATAATTAGATCATAGAAGATAACATGGAATAGAGTCCTTATAGGGCTTTTTCCAATTTGTAGGGAGAGGTATTCTTGAATAGAGAAATGATCTTGGTAGATGGAGGGAGAATGCTTATAATTTCACTTTTGAAGATAACCTTGTTCCTAAGTACCCATATGCCCCAAGAGACAAATATAGGATGAGCACATGGAAATTTATATTTCTTAGCCTAGAAATATAGAAATTCCTCAAAGATAGTCCGATCAATATGCTCTCTAATGTCCAATACCGGAAGGACAAAATACCAAATTTTTCGAGTTGTATAACAGTTAACATAGTTTCTTCATGCCATCTGCATAATCAAAATCCATTTGGAACCACAAATCCTCTTTTCAACAAATTCTCCCATGTCATAATTTATTATGCAGGAACAACCAGGTAAAGCATTTTATCTTATTTGGAATATGGCATTTCCATATAAGTTTATTCCACCCTATGTTGTATAGATATATAGTAGAGTGAGAAATAGCTTCATAGGTGTGATTGACTTTAACTTTACCAAAGGATGAGTCCCAGATCTAGACCGATGAGTCCTTAGAGTTGTTTAAACACATCCCATTTCCAAATAATTCTTTTATGAATAGATTTCATTCCTATACTAAAGAACCATTCAATCCCATCTTTGTTGAGGTCAATGAGAAGCTCTTTATAGGCAGAGAAAGATCCACTCTTTTTGCATTGTGAAAGTGGAAGAGACCTTTAGAATACAATCAGTGGATCAAATTAGGGGATACTTTGAATAGTTTGGCATCACCTATAAAAGGGTCATTTCCAATGACTACCTGCTTTCCATTCCCAACTTTACAAGCTAGTCGATTGAAGAGGAAGGGGAAATAAGAAATGCATGCTTTCCATAAAATAGAACCTATTTTAATAGGTTTTTTTAGCTTGTCCTCTAAGCGAGTCCACTACCAACAATTTATTTATATATTTCTCTTTTATAACCTGGCTCCAAATTTCCCCACCAAACAAACCTCTCCACAAATTTTTTTAGAGCCAAAGCTTTTCCAAACTAGGACTAATTTTAAAATTCCCATCCTCCAAGATTTTCTGGGATGGACAGGGAGGCCCAACTTACTGGATGTATCCTTTCCTTACAACTCTTACTAGTCCATAGGAAGTTGAACATATTTTTTTTTATGGCTTTAAGAATAGCTATGACAATCTTTTCCAGAGACAACCAAAAGACGAGGATATTTTCCAGCATTGATTTAACTAATATCATTCCCCCACCCCCCTCCCCCAATGACAAACAATTGTAACACCATAAGTTTATCTTTTGCTCAACTTTCCTAATCAACCACATCCAATCCTCTTTATGATCATCATTTGGTTTTAAGAAGAAGCCAAGGTATTTTGTACCATATTCTAGAGAAAAAGTCTATAATGACATAAAAGACTGAATGGTCAAGAGTATTTATGGGCTTAATGCATTTTGATAAAAGGAGGATTATATTTTAATAAATTGTCCTAATGAACTTATTCTCTCATTTGAGTAAGCCTTAAGGTGTTTGAGCCATGCCTTTGACGGAAAATTTCGTTCTTTTCTTTGTTGATGGCCTTAGCAATAAAAATACTTACAACATTCTTAATGAAACACTCATCAAATTCTAGATATTTTTGAAGAATTTTTTAATAAGAAGTAATTGTAGAGACAATAGTAAGTGAACTCTATGCTAATTCCATGAATGTAGGATTACAACAAGTCATTTGTTAATGTTTTCAACCAAAATTTCCTTATCTCTGCCAGTAGATTTGATGTCCCTTTCATCTTTGTACTTAGTTTAGAAAATTCTTTAGTTGGTCTCAAATGTATTTAATGGTTCATCAAATATAGTCCCACGACATAAATAAACTTGTAGCTCCTTTATTTTCTTTTCCAAAGTAATTATTTCTTTTTCTTGTTCAATTATTGAATATTCTAAAGCATGCCCTGTAACTTGGTAAATCTTTAAAACTTAGGAAGTTCTAATATCTACAATATTAATGTCCAAGTTCCATTGTCCCGCCACTTTCTTATTTTTTACATTGACATTTCCTATGTGTATATTTTACATTGTGTAATATTATTGAATCTTCCTAAAAAAATAATAGTGAGTATCTAGTGCTTCAACAAGTATTTTGTTTTCTAATATATGTTTTTCAAGCCAAATAGAAACTTGAATAATAACATTAATTAATATGAGAATCAATTTGTTCTTTTCAAT
The DNA here is from genome assembly GCA_034641835.2 of Pinus albicaulis. NCBI lineage: Eukaryota > Viridiplantae > Streptophyta > Pinopsida > Pinales > Pinaceae > Pinus > Pinus albicaulis. The sequence goes on along the minus strand of JAXQQM020059359.1, from coordinate 8,633 downwards.
TTCTTTAACATCATTTCTTTTTCCTTTTTTTCTGTTTGAACCAATAAAAATAATATAAAACTTTTGAATCAAAAATTTTATAAAGCTTTCATCTCTTCCACCACCACTTTCTATATTGTTTTTTATCTCTTGAAATAATTAAAAAGATCGTATGAGAATTTAAAAAAAAACTACGATAAATAAAAAACTATGATCTAGATTGTCACTATTTCCTTTGTATTTCTTTTGCATTTTGTATTTTTTTTCAATCTTATTCAGTCTAAATTCTTCTTCCAGCTAAAACTTAAAGCAAAAACAATAGAAGTCAAATGTGTAGAATATATTTCAGGTCGGTCAAGCCTTTGCAAGAGTTGCGTTGGATCATTTTAAATCATGAGCGTTAATTATTTGTTTTTTTTTCAGGCATCTGATGTAGCACAGTATACACTTTCTGCTTTTATAGTATACCTTGAAAGATCCCAAACAATGTACGAATACCTTGAAAGCATTGGTTGGCCCCCACAGAATGTGCCAACTGCCAATGTTTAAGAAAATGCTGCTTGTCTTTTGCTGCCCACTTCATTTGGCTGCCAGCTTATCTTTCTGGCTGCCTTAACTTTTTGCTTTTTCAGATTGGCCCAGGATAGACTTTCTTCTTTTTCAGATTGGCCCAGGATAGATTGTTTTTGCTTTGAACCTCAAACAGTGTACAAATGCCCGGAAAGTAATGACTACAGCTCTGTGCTATGCTGTAGATGGGACAAGTTTGACTTGGGTAAGCTTTCATGGTTGAAATTATGGGCTTCATGCATGTCTGTTTATCATTTGGTCGGTGAAGAAATTATCGATATTCAAGTATGGAAGAAAGATAAGATATGTAGTAGTTTAAATATTTGTGTTGTTATGTAGTATTTAATGCTGTGGTGTTTGGTATTTAAAATATTTAAAATTTGATTATTCATATGTATTTTATGTGTTTTTGAGAGTTTTTTTGATATATTTTTTTGTTTATTTTGTTAAAAATTTGGTAGGGATTTGTTAGAATCACAAATTTGAGTTGTGAATTCTCCACAATCTTAGTGTTTTATGAATATTGTAGAGTGTAGAATCTATATATGCATTCAAAATCCCATTTTAAACAACAAGATCAAGATTTGACCAAAAAATAAATTCACTGGCCAAAAATTCCAAAAAGTATATAGTTAGACAAAACAATATACCACAAGTAGCATTAAATAATATGTAGTAATGTGGATATTGGTCATTAACTTATTGTTAGTTTTAAAACTTAGCAATTAGAATCTAACAATCTATATAGCACATATTGCAACATTAAATGTTGAATAGCAGGGACATTGACCATATAACTTATCACAATTAGTCAAACTTGCATTTAATGGGTCCATGAGTTTCTAAGAAAATCCTATACCACTATGGGTATTCCACCTATGCAAGCCAAATGTGCCTACATAAATTTATATATGGGTGTTGTTAGAGTATTATTATGTCTTTGCATGAATTGAAAAATGTAATATGGGCAAAATATTATATAACATGCAATAAGATAGTGAGATAATGATTGACTATCTTTTCATACTATTATTCATTGAATATCGAGAATAATATTGAGAATTAGATGTAAAAGCATTGACCTAATTGTTGGCTTACTAGGTGCTTAATATTTGCCATATAATATCTATAAATCCTAAGTGATTAAAACCTTAAAGAAAAATAATTCGTATTAACTTAAGTTCTAAATATGTATCTACATAGATAGAAATCGTGTCATATGTATTTAAACGTAGGTTAAATAACATTTACATAATTTTAATGACAATATTTTGTAGGTGATTTATAGGTAAATATATCATTTTTCCATTCAGCATCAATAAAAGTAATCCCAAATTCGATCCATTTAAAAAAAATAACTATACATAAAGATATTAAATAAAATCTAACTTAAAAAAATATATATTCATATAGATATTTGTAAAATTATTAGAGCACAAATACGGATCTAGCCGAAGAATCAATTGCACAAACTTGCGAGAATTGAAAAAAAAAAAAAATTTGAATTGAGAATGAATTTGATTCATCAATATTGGTTTGGGAATCAATACATAAAACAACTAAGTTAAGCTTAGTTGTACATGCAATAACTATGGATAATTAACGCGAACTGAAGCTAAGTGTGCTTTATGTTCAGTTAATGTGCACATGCACCACATGAAATCTCTAGAGTTAACTAACTAAAGCCAAGTGCACACTACATGTAAGCACTCGCGTTAACTAACTAAATCCAAGTGCACATCACATGCAATAACTAGAGTTGAACTGAAGCTGATTAAGGCTAACTATGTGCATATACACCAACACCCCCCCTTAAGCATAACTTAGGTGAGTGTGGTGCAAAATGAATGAGTCTCGACAACAAGGAAATTTTAGGTACCCATCTATAATGCATGAAAAGAGGAAAGAGTGAAAATCCAGTGGGAAGAAAACCCCCCCTCAAACTATAATGCAAAAAGTAGAGAAAAGACAATTGTTAGGTAATCGTGTCCTTCACCCCGAGACGATCTCGCAGAAATCGAAAATTATTCTTAGTGAAAGTCTTGGTGAAGATATCGATAGTCTGCTCGGAACTAGGACAATATTGAAGATCGATGATCCCATCATGAATTAGTTCTCTAATGAAGTGCATGTGGATCTCGATGTGTTTGGTCCACTGCCGCTGCACTGTATCTCTGTAAAATTGTAGCGTACTTTGATTATCGCACAAGATGAGAGTTGGACGATGGACACTAATCCCAAGCTCATATAGGAAATGTTGTAGTCAAATGGATGAATAGTGGCATTGATTGCTTCTATGTACTCGGCCTCTGCTAATGATAAAGCAATGAAAACCTACTTCTTGCTTGACCAACAAATTGGGCCAGATCCCAAACTAAGTACATAACCAAAGGTGGACTTGCGACCAATGTTGTCGCCAACCCAATTTGAATATGTGAACCCAATGAGATCCAAAGAACAATTTGTTGCATAATGAATCCCATAGTTGATTGTCCCTTGGACATATCGAAGGATGCACTTTGAAGATTTCCAGTGTAACTCATGTGGCTCCTGCATGTATTTGGAAACTGCTCCTACGACATATGAGAAATCAGGACGAGAGTGAGTGAGATAAAGAAGACTTCCCACAAGTTGACGGTACAATGTGCAATCAACCAATGGTGTGTCTTTACCATTCTCAAGCTTTATCCCTAATAAGAAAGGTGTGGTTGCTGGCTTGCAGTCACTCATGTGAAATCGTGCCAAAGGATCTCTAGCATAATTTTGTTGAGAAATGGTAATCCTAGAGCCACTCTAATTGATCTTTTCCCCCCAAGCACTATATAGCTACCTCGAGATCTAGCTTGAGGAATATTTCTGGAAAACATATAAATATGTTTCGTTGTCAAAGATTCGGTGGTAGATTCATAGAGACTAGTTAATTGTGTAAAAGTTTCGGAAGATGGAGATGCTCCTGAGAAAGTGCCAGAGAGTGACTGGTACCCAGCAGGAACCGATGGACCACCATAAAAAAATGTTTATGGTAATGAAGAAAACATAGATGACTCAGTAGACATGCTTGATGAAGCCGTGTAACTACCTCTGGGTATAGAGTAAAAAGGGATGCGACGTGGCGAATAATTGTACCCAGAGTTATGCAGAAAGTCGGTAATTTGATGATACCAAGGATCCGGTCTAAAAGGAACGTAAGGATAAATCTATTCACTAAACCTTAGATCTAAATATTCTTGACATGAAGGAATTGTGATCTCTTCTTCCGTGTCAGAAATCTCTTCATTAATACTAATTAGGCAAGGAGGAAGATTATCAGTAATAAGAAGTTTCACTCAAGGTGAACGAGGATGACCAAGAGTCGGGGCTATGAAATCTGAAGGTGACTCAGACAAAGTAGATTCAGATTCAGGTTCATATATTTCAGGTTCAGTGAATTGAGTATCTGACAATTCACCAGTAACAAATTCAACTATAATTACTTCGGAAATTTCTAGTTGTTCTTGATCTTTTTCAATTACTTGAGGTTGATTAACTTCGAAATCGGGATGTATTACAATGGATGTTTCTCCTTTTTCAGTAGACTCAGTTCCTGATGGTTGAACTCTTTCAGATTTATTTTTTTCCAATTGACTGGGTGTATATTCAGGGGGTCTCCCCTGCATTCTATGTGAATGTCTCGGTAATTCAGCCACGACTAATCTTTGGGAAAACGTTTAGGTGCAAAACCCATATTTAGGGCATCAAACTTCAAAAACTAATATATCTCCAACCAGGAGGACCCACAAGATGTGTCACCTATCAAACAAAATGGTTTTCCAAGGGCTATAAATCTAGAGGGTTGTTGTACCCAAATTTACTTGATATGTGCACACAAAACATCAAACAAATGTTGGCACATTCACCGTTTGACATCAATGACAAATTCTTCCAACAAGTATTCCAAATTATATTATTTTGTTCTCATTTGGACTCAAATTCAAATACCACTAATATGCGCCCAAGCAATAGTAATTCCTATTATGTTGTGTAAGTGAATTATCCATATCCCCACGAACAACCTCCTTCTTCCTCATATTGTCCATATTTCTTATTTTTTCAATGCATTTAGATCATACATGATAGATCAATAAGGCTTTTGGTGCTCTTAGCTGTATAAATCTCAATTTACTATAGCATTTAGTAACACATCCCTTCATCACGTACCACCTTCATTGAATGATGTGAGAATGATAACAAGTTAATAACCCATGGTATGTCTTTTAAGTGGTGTACTAGTGGATAATTCACATAGTACAATATCAACACCTTTTCACATTGGAATTCAAACTTTCATAATGAGCTTTCAAGTAGCCTAAAAAGAAGAAAATGACTGATTTTCACTAAGGCTGTATGGATTATAAACAGAGAAGACACTTTAATATGGTAATATAATATACATTGTGCAAAAAAATTACATGTGTGTAGGAATAGACGTGTGGAAGGTTGAGTTGTGTGGAAGAAATGGATGTGCAAGTCTTCTACACACTTAGAAAAATGAGTATGGAGTAGTGTAAGGGTGAGTGGTGTGTGAAGAAAGGAATCTTTGGAAGGCAGAGTGATTCCATTTGGACCAGCACCGTCAATTCTTGCAGCTTTTCATATTCAGCACAACTTACTATTTTTAGCAGGTTTTCGGGTCCTCCACTCTCGGAGCCGTTTTGGGGGCTTAATGATCCAGGTGGATATTGGTGGCCACCCACCTATTCCATTTGAACCCCCATCTTCAGTTCTTTCAATTTCCAAGTTGCAACAAAACTTACTATTTTTAGCAGTTTTTCGGGTCCTGAACTTCCGGAGCCGTTTTGAGGCCCTAAACGACATTTTTTGGGAAAACGGAGAGCAACATGGGTCCATGGACCGATGTTGCTCATTCAAAAATTGAAGTCCTCGGAAAGATCTTTCTAACGAGCTATTGAACGCGTCAAACGGAGATCGGGTGCCAAAGTTATGCCCCCGAGAAGTTGAACCACCAATTTACCCAAACGGGCGCCCACAGTTTTGGCGCCTCATCTCCTACGGTTAGGTTTTTGGACGTTTCAGATTCTACATTGTTTCTCAACAATAAATAGGCTCTCGAGCCTCATTGTAACACAGTTCAGAGGTCTGTAGCCATCACATCTCTTCTCAGAGATTCGCTACCAGCACCCTAGCTATTTTATTTCCATTATGTCTGTAAGCATATTTCTGTTATTTGATATTAATGAAATGACGCATTATTTCCGCTGCATCTCTATGCTTATTGTTATTTCTGTATTCTATTGCGTTCCTGCATAAAATCCGGATCAGTGGTATCAGAGCCAGGTTTGCTCTTTCTTTGTTTTTCTTTGCATGTCCCCAATGCGGTCAGGGTATAAGGAGTTAGGGCTCGAACTGGTTGAACCCTTGCAAGATCAACCTCGCAAACCCCGACGACCTCCCATGGCGGAAGAAAAGAAAGACGAGGGAGTAGGAGATCCTATCAAGATACTGCTCGAGGAGGCCCTCGAGAAACAAAGGAACGCGATGATGGATAACTTTGCTCAAATCCTTCAACGACTGCCCACATATGGCGCATCTGCATCCAACAGCCACTCTGGAGGCGCCACTCCCTTCAAGGTACATGTAAACTTTGACATTCCTATATTTGAAGGAAAAATAGATGCAGACGCTGTAGACAGATGGTTAAATTTGTTGGAAGGGTATTTCTCGGTCCATGACTTCTCCGACCGAGAAAAGATTATTTTTGCACTCCTCAAAGCCGCCCCCCATGTCAAAGACTGGTGGGAAACCTACCGTGAGCAAGAGGGCGAAGGGGAACCCTCTCTGTTCTCGACCACACCCACTTGGAATTCGTTCCGAGACGGCATCAAGGAACAATATTACCCTGTGGGGAGCTATGAGGACAAATACATCCAATGGACCACGCTGTGGCAACAAAAGGATCAAGATGTGCACGAACTGACGAATCTGTTCCATACCCTGCGCACAAAGTTGGGTATTAAAGATTCAGAGAGACATTTGGTGCTCAAGTACCGTGGTTGTCTGCACAAACACATTCAGGAGGAAATGGAGTTCCTCGACATTACATCGCTTGGCACGGCATATCGCTATGCCGCCAAGATCGAGCAGAAATTTAAGCAGAAGAAGCGAGACTTTGGATCTGCAAATCCGAAAGGTGCCCCCGAACCGAAGAACAAGGAGCAAGGCCAAAGCAATGCGGCTTAGAAAAACACCACAAATCCAAAAAAGGACACAGGGAAGTGGTGTGAATTTCATAACAACCCCACTCACAGCACAAGCGAGTGTCGGGCCAAACAGTCTTTGGTGGCCGAACTAAAGGCACCCGAATCAGATGCATTTTCTGATCCTGAGTTAGAACCAGACAAAGGCAATGAAAAAGGGAAGCAGATCATCGATGTGGATCCCAGTGCCATTGTTGCCACCACCAAGATCCAGAAGGAGGGTCCAGAGGATCCAGAGGAGGGGGAGCGCCTCTTCCAGTCGCAGATGTGGGTAAAAGGTTCTCCGCTGCAATTTCTCATCAATAGCGGAAGCCAAAAGAACCTCATTTTAGCAGAGGTCGTGAAGCGGCTCGGCCTACCAACCATAGCACACCCGCAGCCGTATACCATTGGATGGCTCCACCTAGGGAGAGATCTCCGCATCCGCCAGCAGTGCTGCCTTCCGTACAGTATCAAGCCATTCACGGATGAGGTATTGTGTGATGTTGCTCCTCTTGATGTAGCTGATGTATTATTGGGCCAACCATACTTGTAGAGGCGACATGCTGTGTATGAGTCTAGGCCTCGTGTTGTTATTATTACTTTGGGAAATAACTTGTACAGGATACCAGAGGTAGTACCGCCTCCTGCCATCTCTTTGACTACTATAAAACAACGCAGTAAGATTGTTTCCCAAACCAGGAAATTCATTTTCCTTACGACTCACTCACAGGGAAAGAATAATATTGTGGCCACAACCTTGAAACAGGGCTCCCTTGCACGGCTGCAGCAGATGGACAAAGTCAGGGAGGAATACGATGACAATTTCTCCTCACTCATAGAGGTTCCTCCACACTATCAGGACAAGCACTCCATTGATCTGACTCCCAATGCACCACTGCCTGATGTTGCCATACATCCTGCAACTACACATACAAAATCCAAACATGTACTGTCTGAGGCTGATAAAGAAACCAAATTTACTAAATGCATCCAGCATGTCCACCCGCAGGTCCATGACATCTTCAACACATCTAATACTTAGTTCAACAGAATTTGCCTCATCTCATGGAGGATCTCAACACAATGGGGACCATTGCTTCCTAAGGAGGGAGGAATGATCCAGGTGGATATCGGTGGCCACCCACCTATTCCATTTGGACCAGCACCATCAATTCTTGCAGATTTTCACATTCAGCACAACTTACTATTTTTAGCAGGTTTTCGGGTCCTCCACTCTCGGAGACGTTTTGGGGGCTTAATGATCCAGGTGGATATTGGTGGCCACCCACCTATTCCATTTGAACCCCCATCTTCAGTTCTTTCAATTTTCAAGTTGCAACAAAACTTACTATTTTTAGCAATTTTTCGGGTCCTAAACTTCCAGAGCCATTTTGAGGTCCTAAACGACGTTTTTTTGGCATTGTTTTAGTCCCAAAAGTTGTAGTCCTCGGATAGATCTTTCTAACGAGCTATTGAGCACGTCAAACGGAGATCGGATGCCAAAGTTATGCCCTCGGGAAATTGAACCACCAATTTACCCAAACGGGTGCACACAGTTTTGGCGCGTCATCTCCTACGGTTAGGTTTTTGGACGTTTCGGATTCTACATTGTTTCTCAACAATAAATAGGCCCTCGAGCCTCATTGTAACACAGTTCAGAGGTCTGTAGCCACCACATCTCTTCTCAGAGATTCGCTACCAGCACCCTAGCTATTTTATTTCCATTATGTCTGTAAGCATCTTTCTGTTATTTGATATTAATGAAATGAAGTGTTATTTCCGCTGCATCTCTATGCTTATTGTTATTTCTGTGTTCTATTGCGTTCCTGCATAAATCCGGATCACAGA